>CM051402.1:15320292-15349948 GCA_028052125.1 Melia azedarach | reverse complement strand
CTTCCTTCCTTGATCGGCACATCTCTTCTCAAAAGCCAAGATTAGATGCCTTTTTATTTTCTTCTGTCAATGATATGACTCATTCAAACGTATATTTAGGTCCATCAATCCAATTTGTTATTCAAATAATTACACATTTTTTTTAGAATAATTGTCTTTTTTTTTAACGATAAATTATTTTGACCTTTATTTTGTATTGATCCAATTAAAATAAGAAAAGAATTTTAAAAATATAATTTTTATGATAATTTTGAAAAAAGCAAAAGTCTTATATTCAGAGTGTTTTATAATATAAATTTAATAATATATTATTGTACCGTTTTTGAGATTTGTCAAAGTATATTTGATACTTAAAAAAATAATAAGATATAGTTGAAAGTGATTTTTAAATCTTTATAAAATTTGAATTATTTTTTAGAATCAAGAGAAGTACTTTTAATATGTGTAGTGGGTATTGAGTGTTTTAATCAGTAGAAAATTTTAAAATAGTACCAGTTTGATTTTTTAAATATTTTATAATATTTAAATATTTTGGTACCCGATATGTATTTTTAATAGGTGTTTATTGATTCAACTAACCAAATTTTTAGAAATAGTAAAAGTATATATATATAATTTTTGAGAAAAAAAAGTGATTATAAAACCTCCTAATTAAACCCATTTATTTAAAAAATAAAAATAATAAGAATTAACGAAAGAGCGCAACGAGAATTCCAACCTTATATGGCCTCAAAATATTCACCTCCCTCAATCATAGAATTAGTTTTGAAAGAATCTTTTCATAGGTGGTAAATGCGACACCGCATTAATAAATGAAATTTTTTTGAATATATGAATAAGATCGGGGACTAGTGCTTGAGAATAATATATTTAACGTGTTCCGATCTGACGTTTTAATCACATTGTTCTCTCCGCCTCATCAATTTTTTTGCCAACATAAATAATAGAATTCGTTAATATTTTTTTTATAAGCCCGTTTCCGATTCCGTTTGCTAACGCGTGGAGCAATCATCGACGTACAGGATTTGATTTAGTTGGGTTGCTGTCTTATGTGGGCTCCATTCTCATATCATATTTTGTATCACGGACGGAAAGTATTATTAAGAATTTCTTTTTTAAAATTTTTTAGGAAGGAAAAAGAAAAGACGAGGAGATCATAATTAGCGACGAAAGCCCCATAAAAAATAAAAATAAAAATGGAATATATATATATAATTTTTAATTTAAACAAAAAAACTAGTATAGTTGTTGAATAATATTATCCAAATTTAAAAGACTAGTATCACAATAATAATACCTCTTTGTAAGTAGTTTTGATAATATAATAATTGAAAATTAAGTTTTAATAGGTTGAAAAACGATCAAAATGACATTTTAGAAAGGCCCTACAAACTCGTCTCATAGATATGTTTAGCTTAGTCTAATCATGGAATACTGGTTGTAGGCAAAGGTTATAAGCAGAAGAAATTAAGAAAAGGCAATGATTTTGTTTTCATTATTCACAGTAATTGTTTTGTATGTTAACAACGTTGACAATTAGTTTAAATATTTATCCATAGCTCATACAGAGCACCAGCAGGCCTGGAGTAGTAGTACCCTATTAAAAGTTGTGCTGTCCCCAAGTAAAATGTAAATCAACGGCTACCCGTTCATAAATTTTTAAAAGCTCAGTGTTTCACATATACTATACGGTGATTGGTGAACCCAAAAGAGGAATTAAACACAATCAAAGAACAATTGACAAGACTTACAGCAAAGAAAAGTCGGAGGGAGGCCCAAAAGGTTTTGATTAGGGTGGCTGTTTAATCTTGTAATGTCGGTTGATTGGATAGATAAGCTTTTGTTTTTTGAAATTTTTGCCTTTGAAATTTGTACTTTTATTTGGTTGAATCTGTGTGCTTTATGTTGTGCCTCTCCGTGTGCAGTTGAATAATGTGAAACTGTGATTTTCCATTTCGTTTTTGCTGCTGCTGCTTCTTCTTCTGTTTTAGGTTTTGCCCATTTTCTCCCTTCTAGCAATGATGACCCCTCTCCCCCCTCCCCGCCCCCTCCTCCACCCAAAAAAAAAAAAAAAAAAAGGAAAAAGAAAAAAGAATGCAATTTATTATTATGACAGACCAAGCGTAAATAGATTGACTTTAGATGTTGACAGCCCAACAATACAGACCATTAGTGCAACTAAATCAAACTCATTTAAGCCATAAACTTTGCAGCAGTACTTATTGTTGTTACAGTCCGGCTTTTGAATCTGTAATGCCCACAATGTGTTTGATAAAATCAACTGACTCATCGCTCATAACCGTAACGTCCGATGTTCTGTGCTTTACAAGTATGATGTTGTTATGTTAAATTTTTTAATTTAATTTCGAGAATGTTGAAAGAAAATCCCCCGAAATTATTGTACTGGGAATATGAACAGATGCCAATAGGAGCAGTAGAATCAGGTTCTGTGTGGAGAAGAAATAGCGGCATGGAATAAATACCGGAGAATGTATTCCACGGAACTTTGTATTGATATTGGACTGGGGTGGTGTTGTAAATTATATATTCTGTGATATGTGGTAGAATCTGAACTAAGAATGACAGTAACTGGGAAATGTACTTGGAGCTTAGCTCCATCCCATCATAATTCATATTTCATACACAAAGAATAAGATTTTTGAATCTGGAACTTGTTGGAAAGTGGGAGTCTTAATTGATAGTTGGATGCCATTTAAAGCAAGTGGCACTGCCTTCCCTTCGCTGGCTGCTCTGCTCTGCTGCTCCTCCTCCTCCTCCTCCTTAATTGTATGGTATCTACCCCCACTTCAAAATTCATAAATGCTATTCCTTCCATTAGATTCTTATTGCTTTTTTTAAGACTCAACGTCAACGTGGCACTTCCTCCTTGCCATTTAGCTGAAATTTATTTGTATGGATAAAAAGCCTAAAGGGTATGTGTAAAACGAATCTTATTTTCCTACTTACATTAAATCAGTTGTATAGTGAAGATGATATTCAGTTTTTTCTTAAAAATATTATTTAAACATGTGCATTTTCATCTGTTAATTTCAATCGAGTTTTAGGGGTTAAAAAAAAAAAGAGTTAGCATATGTTTTGTAAATATTTTTAAGATTTACATTTGTATTGAAAATAGTTGTTGTCAAGCACCAAAAAAAGAAAAAGAAAAAGAATATATAGCATTTAATAATGAAATTTAAATGCTTAGAAGTGGAGATACCTGTTTGCCAGTCCACCCCTATCCAATTAGCCTATTGTCCAATATATAAGGCCATAGGTAACGTCTATGTATACACTATAAATGCCGCTAATCATTAAAAATAAGTTCGGATCCATAAGTTGTTGGGTTTTCAATTATTTGATTCAAATAACTATCAATAGTCATTTGAAGCAACGAAAATAACAAAAATGGCCTCACTGTTTGAACTTTGAAACTTCGGTGTCGATTCTGAGCTGGGCCTGGACACTGGCGTGAGTGGGCTTGACCATTTTTATCATTGACTTAGTTTTATTAAAATCATCACAAATTGATTCTGACTTCCCCCATTAATATTTTATATATTACATTGAGGCGTATAATAAATACTTAAGCGGATGAGCCGAAGCCCATTCCGCCCATGACAAAGGGCCAGGCTATTAGTTTCCCGATAAGGTTATTTCCTTCTTTTAGTACGAGATCTTGTTACCAGTTTCCCAAAGCACTGTGCTTGCGTCATTATCGTCCAATTACGATTACCCCCCGGAAACAACCTGCAGAAGTTTGGCAGTTGACAGTTTTAGATCAGACGACAAAATCCGCAGGATAAAAATGTCGACAATACGTTGGATTCTCTGGGCATTAGTCGTGCTTGTTGGTACGGTTTCATCCCAGGAACCGGAGCTTGGATCAGTTCGCGTTGTCTTCCAGGTTTTTGTTTCGTTGAGTCGCATGATCGGGTCGTCGTTAAATTGTGTGAAGTTATTTTATTTCGAATTTTTGATGCAATGCAGACAAATTTTGGAGACATTGAATTTGGTTTTTACCCAAATGTTGCACCCCAAACAGTTGAGCATATATTCAAGCTTATTCGTCTCGGTTGCTACAACACCAATCACTTTTTCCGGGTACTTGCTAAGATGAAACGAAAAGAAGGAATTTTGTTCGCTAAATTTTCATATTGTATTGTTATTGAAAGGATATTTTGATGTAGGTTGATAAGGGGTTTGTCGCACAAGTGGCTGATGTTGTGGGTGGACGATCAGCTCCGATGAATGAAGAACAAAGAAATGAGGCAGAAAAGAATGTCGTTGGTGAATTTAGTGATTTCAGGCATGTCAAGGGCGTTCTTTCAATGGGAAGGTGAGGTATTTTCACCAAATTAATATGCCTTGTAGTGTTTCTTCATTCGACGTGTTAAGTACTTGATTGTGGTTTTGAAGTGAAGATAAAATTTTATTCATTTCTAGAATTAAAAACCAACTATATTCTTTATTTGAAGTCTATATAGAGTTATTGGTTCTTTTACTGCTATAGTTCTCTTGCTTTGCTTATAGTTAAATCTAAAAGGATACTTCGGCATAAAATAAAAAGAATACTAATTGGGGCTTTAAGTTGGTAGAAATACATATGGGATAGAATGCAATAGAAACAAAGACACAGGGTATTTAGACTATGTATACTTTGCAAATCAATGCAATATAAGAGAGTAAAAGAGTGAAGGTACGGAATTGTGTGGCCTATTAGAAGCAATACATTTTCATTTTTCATTTTTCTTTTTCCATGTTTCCACACACCCCACCCTATACACAAACTCAAATTAAAGAAATTTCTCCTCCACAGTTGGTGTGAGTAGGAATTGATTCCTTGACCTTCTAATTCCATGGTGAGAGGTTAAACCAACTACATTATTCCTTTGGGGATATTAGAAGTGATACTTAGAAACGGTATGCAATGAGATAAATTCAGTTGAAATTGGACACAAGTTAGCACTGTCATGAAAGGAGCCTTGTGAGGATCTGGTTGAAACTATTTTACATGAAGAGGAAACTATGCTGGGGAAGGTTTTTCTTTTAATTTTGACCCTCAATTGAAATTTCTGCCTTCAGGAGCTGTTTAGACTGTCATGTATGTTTCCATATTTTGTATGCTATGCAAATCCATGCATTCAGAGTTTTATACTATCATAGCTTTGATGACTAGTGTGTTTTGAACTTCTCACTTCTCCAATTCCGGGTACTTTGGGATCGAATCTTTTCTAGACCTCTCCTAATACTAAAGTTTGATATGATATTCGAACATCACATTTTGCTTTGATTTAGGTATGCTGATCCAAACAGTGCAACGTCCTCATTTTCAATACTTCTTGGCAATGCTCCTCATCTTGATGGTCAGGTATGCTACTTTTGCTTGCCAAAAAGCATTTCAAAAAGTAGTTCCAAAATCTCATCTGACATTATTGCTAATGCAACTCATGACATTGATGCTGTTCAGTATACAATATTTGGTAAAGTTACTAAAGGTGATGAGACTTTGAAAAGGCTTGAGGAAGTCCCTACACGTCGCGAGGGTATCTTTGTAATGGTATGCTTCTGATACAGTTGCAGCATATATTCATGCTTAATATAATGATTTGGAGCCTGGAAATGGAGCAATGAGATTACACCTCTGAATTGAATGTATATCATAAAGATGTATGGCTTTTGGAAATCTAATTTTGGTTGCTTCTGTTTGCTAAATGTGCTATTATGGAAATCATTTTTTATATTCTCTTCATGCTGCCATTTTCTTCTTACATCTTATAATTGAACAGGGAGGAAAATAGTGATGTCATATCACATCATATGAGTGTCAGAGAAGAAATTAAAAAATTAAGCAAAGTGTGTTCTTCTTACTTTGTAATATTTATGCAGCTAGAGGCAGAGACAAGAATTTGACCATTATCTCTAACTTTATTATATTCTAATAAAACATACTTAATTGAGTTATATATTATAAATCAGGCCTTTTCTTTTCTCCATATTATTTGTGTATTGATGTGCCTTTCGATGATTATTTAGGATTTTCAAGTATAGTGGCACTGCTTCCTTAGTGCTGAGCTAATGTTCTTTCTGTTTGTGCTTCCAGCCAACTGAGCGCATCACAATCCATTCTTCATATTATTATGGTGAGAATTAAGTTCCTGTTTCCACAATTTAGTTTTCATTATCTTGTTCTAGTGACTCAAGTCTCTTAATTTCTTGTGAGATATGATGGAAATTATTTATTACAAGTTTCTATGCTACTGCAAGTTCATAACCTTAATGTCAAGGCAAACACTTTCTAACATGCCATTCTCTTCAGCAATAGTTGCTCATGCTGGTTTAAGTTTAACCACATCATTATTAAGTTGTTTTTCAATGCTTCTCCTCTGCAAAAGAAGCAGTCTCATAAGGAAAAAGGAGTAATGAGGAGGAAGCTCATGGTTGATCAAACTAAATTGATATCACCCCATATGCCAATTGAAACTGGTGTTATACGTTTTCATTTATATCATATAAACCTCTCAATGTTAGTTTGGCTTACTTTTTTGTTTAGCTATCCCTTAGCTTTCAGCAGTTTTTTACAACCAAAAGGATAAGTTAGTGATAAATTAAGAAAAATGATATTTAATCATTATAATTCATGCTGTGGTTGTTATTGCTTTCAGATATGGTGACAGAGAGCTGTGAAAAAGAGAAGTCAGCATTGAAAAGAAGGCTTACTGCATCTGCCATTGAAGTTGAAAGACAGGTGACTTGGAGTTTCATTAAATATGTTTGAATTGATTCCAGAATATGTGCTCTTAGAGTAAATATGAACGAGTGCGTTTCCTTTCTGCAGAGAATGAAATGCTTCCCATGATTTTTGCAAGCAAGAACTGGGTCAGCGTGAAAGAAATGCCATCATCTGAGTAAGCTACTAAGATTTGTCTTGTTTGTATAGAGTTAGGCACAGACTTATAACGACCAGTCATTCATAAGTGGAAGAAAGAAAGTCCATTTTCCATGATATTTCACAGAAACATGAAGCTCATATTCCGTTGTATGTTTTCATTCCATTGGATACATAGATTCAAGCTCATTGATACCTTTTAATATCTCTCAAGAGTTATTCTTCCAGAAATTGATGCCAAATCTTACTTGAACAAAGATGAAAATAGTGAGAAAAAACAGAGCCACCGGATTAATGTCTGCCAAGAGAACAGCAAAGTAACCCGATTATGCAACCAGATTTGAAACAATTAACTGTGTGATTGTTTAGATTATACTTTATCAAGAAATCGACCTGAAGCCTCGGCCCTACTTCATAATGTGAACAATACAATAATCACATGCATAATCAGGCAAAAATAAGCTATCATTTGGAGACATTGAGTGTGACCTTCTTTCACTAACCGTTTCATTTGTCTCCACTATTTCTTGCACCGTCCCATACTATCTATCAACGCAATCTGATTGGGTATCAAACTTCAATTCACAGAAACATAACATGTGCTGCCTGCCGTAAATGGTAACAGATTACTTTTTCACTTCCGTTGGCCCATTTAGATTATGTCCCCAGTTGTAGGCTTCAGTAGGCTTTTAAGTCTGAAGAACTTTGTTCTGAGTTCTGTTTTCCCCCCGCTTCTGCTTAATCATTGTTCTTAAGATAAGATTCCTAATTATCAATAGACTAATTTCATTTTCTTAGCCTCTGAAAAAGTATCATTAGGAAGGAAAGCAACTTTACTGTGATGGTGAATTGGATTTGGATATGCAAGTACTAAGCCAATAATCGCTTTGATTAACCAATAACTTTTATCACGTGAACTGACCGACTTATTGCCTATTGAGAGCAATCAATCATGTCCCACATGAAAAGGAAGTTAAATTTCACTTACAAACTACCAAACAAATGATGAATTTCGTTAGAAGAAGGAAAGAAATAGTCTCAAACCACATGTACGATTAACCAAATTTATGTTTTCAAGAAATTCGTGTTGAAACGACAATTGATAATTCAACAATTACCCATTTGCTTAATCCACATTCTAAAGAATTTTCGTTCCATTGTCTTACTATAGTATAGGCTGATATCAAATTCAAATAATTGGGAAGCAAAAAGCAATCATATGATTAAAAAGGCTTTTTCCAATAATTTCATCAAAACTTTCAGGCACTCAAATTGAAATTGAGTCCCATATGTGGATGTAATTTTATGCTTGACTTTTGGGATATGGGGAAGTCTTAGAATGCATAAGATTAGGACTTGGAAATTGTCTGAAACGAGGGAAAGGGAAACAGGGCACATGCTGAGGCAGATATACAAACGTTTGTTGTTCAACTTTACTTTAACCACGTAAAACGTTGTGTTGCGGTCTTCTTGTTTTTTTTCTAGGTTCATTGTTGGGTCAGGTCAGTCCACTGAATTGACTGCAAGCAAATGGATTATAAGAAGACAAATTCCCAAAATTCACATGGTTAACATTATTAAACACAACTTCGTGGGTACTGCTGTTTCAGTTCAATATCATTTCCACTTATGCTCCCAAAATTTTCCAAGGAATATATTGTTATATGGCCAGATACATCAAAACTTACATATATAGCTTTTACATGTATTGCTTAAACAATTGATTCAACTGTTGAGTTGCATGTATCAATGTTATTTAAACAAATATCTATACGAGATATTAACCCAAAAAAAAAATGCAAATTTTGATGGATATATAAATATTTAAACTATTCTTTTTGTACTCATAAATTCTATATAGTAGCAAATTAGCCCAAATGATTATTTTTAAGGATACGTTTTGAATGATATTTGAAGAAAAATGATGCACGTACGCATATTATATATATATATATATAATATAATAAATATGTGAAATTCTTTTCCTTTTGTTTTTTGGCTATTAAAATATTACTTTAGTTTTAGTTTAATAATAATGCAACGCGATCTAAGAAATTGAAGTCTTAAAAAATTTGTGTTAATATAGGATAACTTCTAAATGAAAGATCATTTCCAGTCTTAAATAAATTATTATTATTATTTTTAATAATAATTGAAACCTATTCTAGACATATATGGGGATAAAAGGTAGCTTATCACGTGATTGTGAGTATTATTTGAAACCTTTGCTGAATGAATGTTGGAAAAGTTACCTGTGTATGCGTTGCGTGTGTTATGAATGCGCTACGAGCGGCGCAGACATGGGACGTAGATATATGTAGAGGCGGGCATATCAAGCACGATTTGGAACTAGACGTATACAATATGAATATGAATAGGTCAGCCCTCCCCTTTAACCTTGTTCGTATAATATTTGACCATCGTAAAATTTTCATGTGATCATCGATCGGTTTGTCATTATTGATAATGTTATCTTTCTCACGTTGAGAAACGCTAGCCTCAGCCTCAGCCTATATATATACATAATGCATTTTGGATTTCTTGACAATTTTCTCAAAATATATTTACTGATCGGGTTAATTATTAATTCCATGGATTATAATCAGTTATGTGTTATTATATATTAATTCATATGAAGAAATTGTGTAGTGCATATGTATAGAAAAATAAACATAATTAATTAATGGCATGTAGAAGCTAGTACAACTACAGCTCTTCTCTACGTGTTTCCACGTCTACAAACGGTGAGCCACCCGGGTTATAATTAATTAATTAACTAATTGGTAGCAAATTGATCAGATTAATTTCCGTACGAGGAGGATTATTATTCAGTGTATTTAATACAGATATATACTTGTTAATTAACTGGCAAACTGTACTTCTAGAGCATTAAATTATAATAGTAGAGGCAATATAATTTTGCTACCGGACCTTAATTTACAAGATTAATTAGTTCTGCTGTTTTATTAATATATTATATATACTAAAATTAATTCTGAAACAATTAATACAAATTATTGAATTTTATAAAGTGACAATAGAAATTCCAGTTTTTATCATTCTCGTAATTTAATGATTTATACTTTTGCTTAGATTTTTCTTTTTGGAATTATAAATATAAGGTTTATTTTCCTAAGTATGTATGTATGTATGTATATAGTTAATTAATTAATTAAGTTGCATGTGGGGTGGCCAAGGCCAACAATCGGCACGTGCAATTTGGAGGGTGTTCAGGTAGGGCGTCAGTATACAGACGATTTCCTTCTGATCTCCTATATATTAATTCGATAATCAAATATAATTACATAAAAATAAATACATACTTTTTTTTTAAAAAGAAGGAAAAATCAACCCCCGGCCATTCAGGTTGACCAAATCCTGTCCCTCATTAAATGGACACAAAAAGGAAATGTGATTAATTAATATATTACATGCACCTGATATATATAATATATATGTAAATTAATTAAATATTATATATTTTCTCTGGTTGGTTAATTGCATTGCATTTGCATACACCTGCGTCTCGAGGTCTTGAACAGATTCAGAACTCAGCAAAATTTATGAAGATATATATCTATGTGTGTGTTGATGAGTCGGTAGAAGCTGAATGAATACGAACGAACGAATGAATGAATGAATGAATGCGAGTGTTTGAGGTCAAATCAAGAGCATGCACGGGGACAATTCGAAAATGCCAAAGCTAGCATTTGGCGATGTCTTAATTCCCTTCTATCCAGGCAATTCAATTCAATGCTTACAACTTCAAATAATCAGCGTATTTTGTTTTGACAAAACTAACCAATTAATTACGGCTAGCTAGCCTTAAAATAAGCCATTTTTATCTGCGTTGAAGTTGAACCACGCATCTGGACACAATATTATTATCTTCTCTTCCAACAAATATATAATTAATTAATTAATTAAAGCTGTTCACGGTTCATGCATGCTGAGGCGCCATCCCCGCCAATTAACCTCAAATATCTTCTTTTACCATTCATATTGAAAGCTAGCTAGCTCTCCTTCTGTGGCAAGCACATGATGTTTGCTCATTCGTAGCGTTTTGTTTTACTCCATTAATCAACTACTGTACATCAATTCTGACATACCTGTACGTAGTTCTTTATATTCATCAGCTCATCTGAAATTTCTTATACATTTTCATTATTATTTAACTGTTTCTTTCTTTATATTTGAAGCACCTTAGCAACTTCATATATAAAACACATATATTTTACTTAGATCCTAAACAGTCCGGTTTATTTAATTAATTCTTCAGAGAAATATTCATCCTGATCAGTCTTTTAATTTATACCTGGCTAAGATGTTTCTGTTGTTTAATGTATAATATATTTTTTTAATCTATTTTGTATTAGTATTAAAAATGAATTGATCCAAAACACTAGCAGTACTGTTTCAAAAAGAAAAATGTCATGTCCTTTTATATATAAGAAACACACTGTTGAACAAATTAAAAATACTTCCTCGGTCGCTGTCAGCTCAACAAAAACTACTGTTTTCTTATTAGAAGCATACTACAGAGACTGTTTTACTGTTTTTTTTTTGTTTCTTTTGGTTAACTAGAAATTAAACAAGTATCCAGTAATTCCGGTGTAATGATTTCCTTTCTTTCATTCTGATACCGCAATGTTGGAGAAAATGACTCCACATGTAGACACAGCTACAGCATGCAAGGTTTTAACTGAAGGAATCATGATAATGCCTGCATAATTCTGTTCTGTAATTTACTTGCATTTGCAATAAGTTGTACGTGCTTTTTTGGCTTTTCCCATTTGTAATTACACATATAGCTTTCCTGGTGGGGAGACATCTGATGGCTTTAATTTCAGCAATATTTACTACGTCGACAAACCGACTTCTACCAGGAATCTCGCCGGAAAAAATTGCTAAATATCTCTGTCACGTGCCGACATCTAACGCTCTACATTTTCAATTCTCTCTGTCTCTGTCTCTCTCTCTCTAAATATATATATATATGGTATATGCAATACAACTGCAACTTACCTAGAAGTAACAAGCTTTACAAGAAAACAAAAGCACACCCACCTTTTTTATAATATTTAAAAGTTAAAACTAACATACACAAGATATATATTATTTACTACATTTGTGTAAATCTAAGTCAGATGGGATTATGAGTACCCAAAGGTTAGAAAAATTTTCGGAACTTGGAAGTGAGATTCTATATATGTATCCAAAAGCAAAATCAAAAGCAAAAAGTTGGCGTTTTAATTTAGCCTTTTATAATTAGGGTTATTTTATAATTAGCATGAGAAATTAATTAAAAGCTTGCTTCATTCCAAGAGAGATAATAATTATGTATGTAATAACATGAGCAAAGGAAATTAAGCCGAGGAATCGGGTTCAGTGTAAAGCAGAGATTTCGAGACGACACGTGCCCTGTCTGCGACCTAAATTATGGAAAGAGTATGGAGAATAGAGGGATATATCATATACATGTGTACACACACGTCTCTGACTGGTCAACAATATCACCCCAGCTAGGTCGCGAGCTACTGCTCTCAATCTCGCAAGCAATTTTGCAACTTCCAGACAAATTGATTGAAACACACACACTTGCTACTACAGTACAGTTTACTGTAATAAGTAATTTAAGTGACTTATTAATTAATTTAAAAATAGTTATATAAATTTAAATAAATAAATAAATAATGTTGACAGGAAGTAATAAGATAACGTGGGCTTGCGTGCTGAGACTGACACAGAGAGGGCCGGATCGTTGGCGGATAAACGAGCAAATTTGCCTTAACCCACTTGAACTATAACCCCAGTTTGTGGACACAGAGAGAAGGACAGTATGGCGTATCCCTATTACTTGATTCCTTTCTCTCTCTCGCAAACCCTATTTAATAACAACCATAGCCCACTGCTTTCTCCCATGCACTTGTCTTCTTCAACTCCATTCACATATCCCCCTCCCACTGCTACTACTTTAGTTTTCTTTCTATTCTCTCTCTCTCTCTCTCTCTCTCTGTCCATAACTTGTCTCAGGCACCACTCTTGATTTTTTCTTTTCTTTGATCCCTTAATTTGCTATCTCTTCTTATACTTGGATACTTTCCTTAGTGTTCTTTTCACTGACAAAATCAACCAACCAATATCTCTGTTACTACATCGTCATTCGTTTTTCTGACAGTTTTATATTAGTTAATATAAGAACAATGTCTAGCAGAAGATCGCGTTCTAGACAGTCAGGTGTTTCCAGGATCACTGATGATCAGATCAGCGATCTTGTGTCCAAGTTACAACAACTTATTCCTGAGGTTCGCGGCAGGCGCTCCGACAAGGTTAGCTCCTTTGTTCCTCTCCCTTTTTTTTTTTTTAATTTTTTCTTTTCAAATTTTCTTCTTCTATCTCTTTAAATTCCACATGAATATTCAAATTTTGTGTGGCTTTCATTGTGTTCCTGGAGATAAGTCTATGTGTATTATCTCAGCCTCATTTATTTTCTAGTGGTGCAACAAGTTGATGAGGTGTGGGACTGAATATGTTCCCCTATATATTAACATTTTATATATATATATATATATATATATATATGTGCATTTTCACCTAGCTAGCTAGAGCCAGGGTACATATCTTAATTTGTATATATGTAGCACATTTAGTTTTTAGCTTTAGAAAATTCATATTTCATTTTTAATTTGTATTGGAATATTATTAACATATATATATAATTATATATTTGCAAATCTTGGGCAGGTATCAGCCTCTAAGATCTTACAGGAAACTTGCGATTACATTAGAAGCTTACACAGAGAGGTGGATGATCTAAGCGATAGGTTATCTGAGTTGTTGGCTTCAACAGACAACAACAGTGCTGAGGCAGCAATAATTAGGAGCTTACTTATGTAACAGAGCTCTTTTTTTTTCCCTTTGTTTTTCTTTGTTCTAATTATTCTCTCTTCTTCATCTTCTCCTATATATGTATCTAGGGTTTGGTCATCTCTAAGCCATGAGTAAGGGTGAATCATGGGCTCAGCGTTAGCTCCATGGTATTATATCCCCTTTCAGCTATTGTAGTAATGAATTAAACTGATGATGGATGAGCATATAATAAATTAAAAAGGCTTCTAGACTCGTCAATTTTGCTTTGATTCAAAATTGCATGCTAGTCCAAAAGAAAATATTACGCAGCTGATTTTGACAGTTTCTAATTAATTTCAATAACAATAATAATATAATTAGCTGCATGCATTATGCATACATACACGGATGATTATTTTTCAAAATTCAGGGGGACTGCAGTTCCTAATCTCTCTAGCTTGAACCAGAAACTGAGAAGTGGACCCCCAATATGGTCAAACCTTGGAGCAGATAGCTACTAGCACGTGATTGAGTTGCCCCACACCCAATTTAAATTGAAATAATATATATATATATTCATTCAGTAATTTGCACCCCCGTGAATTATTAGTTAGCTTGCTTTTATTCTAAGGAAGCAACGTTAAAAGCAGCATTAATATATAATAATTCAACAAATTATTTTGCCTGCTAATTAAAAATGGAGTTCTGAGTAGTTCATCTTCAAGACTACTTCCACGTTCAGGGCTTAATTTCTTTTCAGTGGGTTAGCATGAAAGAGCTAGGACGCCGGTACGTCGTTCGCTTAGTATTATTTAACTAATAAACCCTCTCAATTTACACCATGCATTAAGAAGTAGAGCTTGCCGATAAATCTTGTTGCTGCAGTTGTCGACTTGGATGCTGTGATAACACTGGGCGTTTTTGTATTTGTATTCTCCGATTGAACGCATGCGTATTTCTGTGTGAATGAATATGTTTACCGTCGATCAAGAGTAGTGTAGGGTTCTTTTTTAATTTTAATAATAATAAAGAAAAAGAAAAAGGGCCGCGGTCTAGAATCTCAAACTATCAAGATCAAACGTCGTTGTTTCTACTTTCTAGAGATTTTCTTGTTCCAATTAGCCAATCATCTTTATTAATTAACTTAATTACTCGAATAAATAAACGATTTACTCAACTTAAGCATGCATGGGACAAATATTTATATTTATTTTGAAAAATAGAAAGGACCCGGCCTGATTGATATTAATTTGTTGACATTAGTTATATATATAAATGAAGAGATCTAGTCAAGGGCATACAACGGAACACAAAAGTAGAATTTGAGACAACATGTCCCTACGACTCACAATACTATATTGCAATGATATCCACAAAACACTGTTGTTTACTAACACACATAATTAAAATAAATTATCTTACCCACATGAAGTCAACATGATTTTGCCTCTAATTTAAGTTATCAAATTTTATCTGTGTCAGCTGCCCAAATTTTAATGAGATAAGCCCCCCCTCTAATCATAATGTTTGTACGGTGTATTTTGAAAGCTTTTTCATTATTTTAATTTTTTTTTTCAATTTATAATTTGAAGTTTCATTAAAATTAATAAAGAAAGGTACTTAAAGAGAAAGACAGAAAAATATTTCTTTAAATTATTGAAAAATCGTTATAATATTTTTTTAAGAACTCTCGATAGTACTTCAAACTTAATTGGTTGTGGTTGTGCAATGATTTACTTAAAGGCTCTGATAATTAACAAAAAAACAGTAGTTAATATATATCATTTTTTGTCATGCTTCACAGCTTCACTCACGTAATTTATGGAAAGAAAGATCCAACGTTGTTTAACACGGGCCACCTGTGTTTGGGCTAAGGCAGCCACATAACCCAAATTTTGGTAACCGTTTGGACTCTTAATTGGGAGGCCTCATGATTTTGTCATGGCTCTTTTCTAATAACCCCCAATCACATTAAAACTAATGCACCATTATTCCACACACCCTAAAAGGCAAATTAAAACAAAAATTTCCCGTCCTTAATCACAGTTATTATTAATATTATAAATACTTTTAAACTAATTTTTCATATATTAAATTAAAAAAAGGACTGTTAGATCAGGAAGAATTGGTCTAATGTACGTTAATTCAAAAATTTGAAAATTACTCATAAAATTTATAATCCGTTATTTAATAAAACTATTTAGATGGAATATAATACAATTACGTTTTGATTGTAAAATAAAATACGATGTATTTATATAATTAATAAATATTTAATAGTACCCTTTCATGTCTTCCCGTCAAGCATGAGAATATGATGCATTTGTATTTCTTATTAAAATTGTTAAAAAAAATGTATTTGTTATGGTCAAAATAAAATGTTGCTTTTTTTTTAAAGAAAAAATAATAAAAATATTGCTTAAAATCAGTCTGTTAAGACTTTTTTAATTAATTAATTAATTAATTTTTAATGTAGCCTGTTAAGACTTGAAAGCCTTTATATCACAGATCCACAATTTATCATAGATAAAGACGAATACAAAAGGCGGGTTGAGAAAACTCCAAAGCTGAATTCCGACCCGAGATGTTTAATGGGTCCCAGTAACTACCTCTGTATTTGATAACGGGTGTCCTACTTGACATTTGTAGCAGCTCCCTTTAGATCCGAAGCACTGAGGTAGTCTCACCATTTTTTCCTAGCCAGAGTCTGCCGATCGAAAGGATATTCCAACCAGGTATTTTAGTTTATTAATTATTTCGGAATTATAATTAATAAATGAATTAATTACATCTCTTCTTCGTCTTTTTTTATTTAATTATCCTAACTTAGCGTTAGCTTTATTTGCTTGTAGACGAGTACTATCTGTTGATTAATTGATTATGTTAAAGATAGTTCGCGTAATAATACCTCTTTGTTCGACCATGTGGTCAACTCGAGGGTTTTATACTGTAGGATTTTGAAGAAAATGAATCAAGGACGATATGCAGTAGAAGTCACGGGGCTGTCTCCGAAGGCCACAGAGAAAGATTTGTGCGATTTTTTCTCTTTTTCTGGAGCAATCGATCATGTTGAAATCGTCAGGTGGTGACTGCCCTTTCGATAAGCTTGGCGTTTTTATTTCTTAGTTTATTTTTTATATAAATTATCGTATATTTGTCTATGGAGATGGGTACTTTGATCTGTTTGCAGTTCCTCTAGTTCAAATGTAAGTAAGATTTTGATTTTTGAAATCATAAACTAATCAAAACAATATGTGCGGAAAACTGACTGCAATTGAGTAGGCTACATAATTAATTTATTTTTGCCTTAAATATGTTTTTTTGGATGGTCGGATGAAAAGATGCCCTAACAAAAGAAGGTTGCTTTTGCAAATGAATAAATTGATCCATATTTACTTGTTGCAATCATAGCATTTATTTATTTTTTCATATCATCATATATAGTTGGGAATATGAAATCCTTGGTAGATTAGATTATTCTATTATGCTTGCTCACAGTTGTATGGATAGTATTGAGCCATTAAATAGCCATGTTTCCTTTTGGTTCCACGAAGGAAGTCTTGTTTCTTGTGGTTTCTGTCTTGCAGTCTGCCGATGCTTTCATCATCTATGCTAGCCTTTATTAGATTACTCTTTGCTTGTAGAGTATTGCCATTTATGTTTTCATATTTGTATTGGATTGTTTCTAATACTTGTTTGGAGGAGACAGATCCGGTGATTATGCGTGTACTGCCTATGTGACATTCAAAGATGCTTATTCCCAAGAAACAGCCGTCTTACTGAGTGTGAGTATTATTTTAACTTGTTCCCCAGGAAGTGAGAACTTTTAATGGAAATATAATTGAATTACTTCTTAGCTTATTGTATTCGGGTAGGTTACATACATTCCTTTAATTCAGTGATAGAATTGCATTGAAATGGCACGACAAGCACTGTTTTGGCGGTAAAGATTAAGTTACAAGTTTCACATCGATATCCATGAACTAATTACAAGACTTAACACATTCAACCTGTGAGGATAATCATAGTTTCTCTGATGGAGATAAGTTAAGCAATGTCAATTTGCTCATGATGTAGAGACATTTCATATATCAATATCTCTCCCTCTCTCTTTTTTTCTAAATGAATTCTGTTGATATTATTGGTTTTAAATGGCTTTTAGTTCACCACTTCTCTACTGTGTAATTTGACATTTTGGTAGGCTCCAATTCAATTTTTCTCTCATTCATTCAATATCAACGGTTTTAACTTTCACTGTTTGCTTTGTGGTGACACGTCTTTTTTTCCTGTCATTTGACTCTTATCACCTGTCTTCGTTGGTATATGCTCATTTATGCTCAGGATAAGTATGTGTATATGGAATGATGATATCTAAGTATTTTATGTGGCATGAGCTTATTCTCTGTAACTCATGTTATCTCAGGGTGCCACGATTTTGGATCAACGTGTATGTATAACACGCTGGGGACATTACGAAGATGAATTCGATTTTTGGAACAGGACCTCGCAGAGGCAGGAAAATCAAACAGAGTCAACTGTATGGAAAAATTGTTATTTGTCGCCCTTGTTTTTCAGCTTTGGTCATATTATTATCACCACTATTAAACCTTCTATTTAAAAGCACCCCATAATAATTCGTTCCAATTATTTAATGGCAGCCCCAACAGAGCAGCCAGTTTGTTTCCGATGCTGGAGAAGCGGTTGCAATGGCTCAGGAAGTTGTCAAATCCATGCTGGCCAAAGGATATGTCCTGGGAAAAGATGCTTTAAGCCAAGCCAAAGCTTTTGATGAGTCTCATGGGGTTTCAGCAACTGCTGCAACTAAAGTTGCTGAGCTGAATCAGAAAATCGGCCTAACTGATAAGTTTGGTGCGGGGGTTCAAGCAGTTAAATCCGTGGACGAAAAGTATCACATCTACGAGACCACAAAATCAGCAATGACAGCCACTGGACGAGCTGCAGCAGCAGCTGCAAACACTGTGGTAAACAGTAGCTACTTTGCTAAGGGAGCTCTTTGGGTGTCAGATGCTCTAAATCGAGCAGCTAACGTTGCAGGTGATTTGGGTAATCGTGCTGTTAACCACTGAGGCAAACTCTTGGGTGTTGCCTTCGATCTGTGTGTCAGTACCTTAGAGCCCGTAGCTAGGATAGTCTCCATACTTGTTACACACAGTCTTGTCACTTAATATAAGAATGACATCTCTGTACAAACCTGTATTTCTGTATTTCAACACAGTGTTCACAAGCAAAGCAGGACAAGTTCATTGTACATTATTCTTTCAGCGCTGCCTTCAAAATTTTCCGACTCTTGATCACCACCTGAGAAGCTTAATCTGTTGTTGCCTTCACTTCCGAACCTGGTTTAGGCTATGTTTGAGATCCAATGATGTGATTTTAAAGCTACAAGAAATGAAGTTAGCCGGTTTAAAATGTGAATGGTGGTCTCCATTAAAACTTGATGTTTGCCGCGCTTAGAAAGTATAATAATAATATAGTTTCTAAATGGGCAATTAACGGTCCGTGTATTCCAGGGAGGACTATGGATACAGAACTGTGATTCTGCTGGCACGAAAATCGTATTACCCCCTTTTTATAGAACCCAGATGTGCCATGAAATGAATGCAGTATTGAACCAAATTTGGTAATGGGTGGTTTTCTGCCTTCATTTTCTAACAATATATTACGACTACTCCTTGCCAAGGAATCCTTGGATCTAATGTAGGATTTTGCCGAAAGAGCAAGAAAAGTCTTAATGCATGAATTTTCCAAGCAGCCGAAGGGAGAGTCCAAACTTTCAACTAAAGATAAGATTTTTAAGTTTATGGTCAAATTGATCATCATCTAGCAATTTTAAACTTAACAGATCATACGTATGAATCGCATGATCAAGGATGGGCCCCTTGAAAGCTTCAAATTGGGGTACGTGTCCGTTGATAAACTGGTATTGACAACAGCAGATTAAAAAAGATGTGTATAATGTACACTGCGTGAAATCGACTCCACCGTTCCCGCGTCGGTGAGCATCAGACCGAGTGTCACATTTTCAGAAGACGCTTTCATTGCTGGCTTAAGGTGCGACCCTGATTCACTCCTCCCTGCAAATTAACGTCCCTGATTAAATGGCTAACATCCACTACGCGTTGATGTTACTTTTTATTCTTATACATGAAAAAAAAATGAAAAAAGTCACGATCATATATCGTTGATCTAAGTTCCCTGCTCCTAATACCCGGACCCACAATATTCCAGATGACCATCAATGCTAAATGGACACCGCAGTATGACACTTGATGCTGTTGCAACGTAACGCACCATTGACTGACTGAAATTCCCAGTTCGCAAACCACCAGACTCCTCCATACCCGCCCAAATTTGATACCATCGTCATCGAATCCTCACTCTTTCTCTAACCCTAGAATCAGATCTAAATCTACTGTGATAAGATTAATGTACAGGCTATTGGTTTCATAATCATAACCACACTCAGCCGAAAACATAGAAAGTGATGTCTGAGACGACGTCGTTCAAGGTTCCGTACAGGAACCTCAAGAAAGAGGTAGAAGTTGAAATGGTTGAAGCCGATGATTTTCAACACCGGATCGACCTGAATTCTAATGCATCTTCTCCTTCTTCTACTTCTCAATAATTCCCAACGGAACCTCAAATTTTGTTGTCAAATCGAAACAGTGTAGTTTGATTACTCTAATCCTCAGTTGTACGGTGGCCGCCGGGGTTCAGTTCGGTTGGGCCTTGCAACTTTCTCTATTAACTCCTTACATTCAGGTCTGCTTTTTCATGCTTTATGTTTCGGGATCTGGCTTTATTGAGTTTAAGATTGTGTCAAGTTTTAGGTTTTGTAGACATAGATATTAAACCGTATTGGGCCGATTGAGTAAAATTGATTCCGATAGGATTAATTTACGATATATAAATTGCGTTTCTCGATTTAGATTGAGATTATAAATGGTTGTTAGTTCTAAAATTTTAGAACTTATAATTTTATACTGGTTGCCGACAATAGAAAAAGAAAACTTGCATTTGGAGCCATGACATCTGTATCAGGATTAGGATTACGTGGAATTGGAGGTCATCTCCAGTTCCAATACCTGAATTTTCTGTTGCCAAAGGCAAGTTTAGCGTAATTGTTACTGGTGAAAGACTTGCAGCTTTCTATTGAGTTGCTAAAAATTGAGTTCCCTCGCTATGTGCAACCTTTTCTCTTCTTTGAATGCTGCAATGCAGAAAACGTGGATTTTCCGTGAATGTACTCTTGTAATGGGCTAAAGAAGGAAACAAGAATAAAAAAACTGAATATTATGAAGAACTGAGTGGGCACTGCTGCTGTTTTTACTACAGTTAATGTCCTTTTAAGCTCCAATTTCAAGTAGCAAAAGTAATCAATATAAGAAAGAGTGGTTGGGCAGTTCAGGTTTTTATTGCCTTAACTTTAATGTCTACAAGGATGTTTAGCTCATAATTGTAATTCTGAAATTTAGAAGATTTCAGAACAGTTTGTATTTCTTAAATTTTTACTACTCTTCTTTTACTTTTTCTTTTTGTTGCAATCTAGATTTTTCATAATCTGTTGTCATACTTGATTTCTAGTTATTTTAGCATATGAAACTCTTTTTTTGCTTAACCATGCTCTTTATGGCTGATTGTTGTAGACACTTGGAATACAACATGCCTTTTCTTCATTCATTTGGCTCTGCGGCCCCATTACAGGCCTTGTGGTAGGTGATGGAAATTTATTCCCTTGCTTTTCTCCTAATTGTTAGACTAAATGTCTGGATTTTTAACTCTTCAATATAACTCAATCTGCTGATAAGTCTGCCATTTGCAAGTTGATATTGGATGGCTTGTTGATTAAAACCTACCATCATGCTTTACTACGTTGTATTAGATTCTTATGGAATGCTTAGATTATATATGCTAGTTTAAATGATAAACTTGTATCTCATGGCTACTGGTGCCTGCCTAAACTGAATTTTGTTTCATTTCAAGTTTGTCAGGGGATTGCAACAGATATCATCTACATGTCCAATAAGTGTGGCCAGTTTTGGCCCTTTTGGCTGTTTAGTCCATTACCGCGCTTTTGTGAAGTGATCTGTCACTTGCCCCCATTGCCCCCTCGTATAATTAATTAAATCCATTCTTATATGTGTTTCAATGGTTTCTTGGAGAACTAAGATATCATTGTTAATTTTATGTCTGTCATCATTTATATTTAACTAAGTTTCACTCCCAAAGGGGGAAAAAAAAAAGAATTCTTGACAAGACGCATTAGGCTACTTTGTCAAAAGTGCGTGTTTTTGTTTCAGTGTCCTTGACATTTTATTGGTAGTTTGTATCCTTTTAACCACTCACATCTAACTCATCCTTGCTTTTGTGTGTATTATGATTTTTATGTTGTTTGTGTATGATGGTGCAATGTTGCTGTATATTTCTCTTGCATAAATAAATGTTACAGTGTCTACTCCCAACCGTGTCTGTTTGATTTGAATTTTCCTGAGCTATACTTTTCATATTTTAGGTTCAACCTTGCGTTGGTATTTGGAGTGATAAATGCACATCAAAGTATGGTAGAAGGCGGCCATTTATTCTTGTAGGATGTCTCATGATTTCAGTTGCTGTAAGCATCAGTATTTCAAGCTTAAATTTTTAATCTATTATACTGTGCTCTATATCAGCTGAACTAAGTCTTGCAATTTAGGTGATAATTATCGGGTTTTCTGCAGACATTGGTTATCTATTAGGTGATACGAAGGAGCATTGCAGGTTCCTCCTTGCTGTTAATTCCTTGCTTTTTATTCTACACATATAAATATAAATTTAACAGTGACAGATTTATCTATGCAAATGCAGCAAATTCAGGGGTACTCGAACAAGGGCGGCTTTTGTTTTTGTTATAGGGTTCTGGATGCTGGATCTTGCAAACAATACAGTGCAGGTAAGTTTGTTTTAGTAATTACTTGTTGCTTGTCATCTGTGCTGCATAATCAAAGCAATGGCATTAATTGCCTTTTATTTTATATGCTTAACTTTTGTGTTCCTTTCGTAGGGACCAGCTCGTGCCCTTTTGGCTGATCTAGCAGGTGACTTTTATTTCTTTATGTTTCCTTTTTTTATTCATATGTTCTCTAATAGAACTAGTTCTGCTGTGGAATCTAGAAGTTTTGCTTTAGTTACAAGTTTTTAGTTCAGTAGTTTTGATGCAAATCATTATGTATAATGGTCACACCTTAGGTCCTGATCAACGCAATTCAGCAAATGCTATATTCTGCTCATGGATGGCTGTTGGAAACATCCTAGGATTTTCTGCTGGTGCTAGTGGAAGTTGGCACAGGTGAAACTTTTCAGACAATTTTGTTGTTAAGTAATATTTCTGTAGGTGGGTATGCACACATATTATTATGTGCTTAGAGTTTTTTGGTTCATCGCACTCTTAACACTATTTAAAATATTTCTCAAAGTTCTTTCTCATGGTTGATCGTTGAATCTAAAAACACTCTGCAGTTTGCATGACCTGGTTGCTAACTTATCTCTGTAAATATATATTCTTTTCTTTTGTTATTTAATCCTGCTAATTGAATGAGGGATTGATCTATCCATGATTGTCTGAGCAGATGGTTTCCTTTCCTTAAGAGTAGAGCATGTTGTGCAGCTTGTGGAAACCTCAAAGCAGCATTTCTTGTGGCAGTGGTTAGTATTATCACAAATAGAAGTTTGTTTTGCAGAACCTGTTCAAGTCTTCTATAGTAAAATTCATGTGCTGATTATTGTTTCAGTGCATTTGACTTCATGTCAGTAAGTTATGCTATTTGTCGTCATTACAAATTTCATGCTTTATTAAGATATATTTTGTCATAGGTGAGAATGATTAATGTAAGGTAGAGTTTTGCTGGAAATAATTAATCCAAAAAGCTGTACCTTTAAAATTTTTCGTTTAACATTTACAATCAGCATTTGTTGGATTCCTATTATCTGCAGTATTAAGCTATCAAAACCTCCTGTTTTGTGACCTCATCTTGCTCTTGCTGGAATGTGTTAATTCTGTTGAGGTCTAAGATTAGCAATGGAGAACAATAAATAGGCTGCCTTCATGTATTTAGTGTCTACAATAATATATGATTTTGTTTCATGCATTATATTTGTGTATATAATAGTTTCTAATGCAAATATGTTGAGGTTCCCTTATTCTCAATTTTATTTTTTTTAAACTGTCAAATAATAATAATAATGACAATAATAAATGTCAAAATGGTGAGGCTGTGATTGATAAAGGAAAGTTATGATATGATATTATTCTAAATATATTTATTCATGGATTCTGTTTATGCATTGTACTATCTTCATCTATCTTAAAGTTGTTTTGGCACATGTGCAGGTCTTCCTGACTTTATGCGCTCTTGTGACTATATATTTTGCGGATGAGGTTCCACTAACTGTAAATCAGCCCAATCATTCATTAGATTCTGCTCCTTTGTTGGATGATCCTCAACAAAATGGCCTTACCCTTTCAAAATCAAAGCCCAACGTGCCAGTTGTTGTTGCCAGTGCCAATGGCAACAAAGCTGAGAGTGGCCATGAACATGATGCCAATCTAAAGCATTTCAGCACTCAAGTTGCGGATTCAGATGGGAGTTTTAATGATGGGCCTGGAGCTGTATTAGTCAATTTGTTAACCAGTTTAAGGCATTTACCCCCTGCAATGCATTCAGTGCTTCTTGTTATGGCTCTCACTTGGGTAGGTGCTTAAGTATGTGACAACCTCAGTCAATTACATGTTCATCAATAGTATATAATAATAATTGCGTGATGGTTGCTTATAGTTTATCCCACTTCATCTTCTCCCTTTTCTTCTTCACACTATGATCTTGTTTTCATGTGCAGTTGTCCTGGTTCCCCTTCTTTTTGTTCGATACAGATTGGATGGGAAGAGAGGTTTATCATGGGAATCCAAAGGGGAACCCTTCTGAAGTAACATTTTACAATGATGGGGTCAGAGAAGGTGCATTTGGTTTGCTATTGAATTCAGTAAGAACCCAGAATTTAGCATCAGTATTTTGACTTTTCCTAGATACTGTCATGACTAATTTAAGTTAAAGGATCTTATTTAATCAATTTAAGGCTGTGGACTGGAGGTAGTTAGATCATGTCAACAATTCTCTTTCCCTTTCCAACAATTGTTAATTTGGTGTTTCTTTTTTTTTTTTTTTGGGCATAGGTTGTTCTTGGCATTAGTTCTTTCTTAATTGAACCCATGTGTAAGCGGATTGGTTCAAGACTTGTATGGGCATTGAGCAATTTTATTGTGTTTGCCTGTATGGTGAGCACAGCTGTCATTAGCTTGATATCTGTCAGAGAATATTCAGGGGGGATTGAACATGTAATTGGAGGGAGTGGAGCCATCAAGATCGCTTCCTTGGTTATATTTACCCTCCTTGGTTTTCCTCTTGCTGTATGTATCATTCTTTTTGGAATAAATTACAGTACCTTAAATTTTCTGTCAGCAGAAATTCATATTTTCTTGGCCAATTATGTGTCTTGCAGATTACCTACAGTGTTCCCTTTGCCGTCACAGCAGAGTTAACTGCTGATTCTGGTGGTGGCCAAGGTTTGTGCAGCTTTTCTTTTTATGCACTTTCTCTCTACTTTACATGGTTTCAATATTTAGCCAACTTTTTCTTGCTGTGCAGGGTTGGCAATAGGAGTTCTGAATCTTGCAATTGTCATTCCACAGGTTGATTAATACTGCTTCCCTTTTCTTGTCTTTTTCTCTCTTCTATTTGCAATTCTAATGTTGTGATTATTACTTTTTTGCGTTATTATGAAGATTTTCTTTAAGAAAAATGTTCTTGTTGTCTTTTTCCTTTTAAAAAGTTTAGTTGGATATTCTTTTCCCTGTCATGCCTCCATTAATCACAAATAGTATTTAAAATATAAGGATGACAGTGAAGAATTTTATTTTGTTTTTAAAATCATTACTTCAATATCTTTTGGTTGCGTTTTCTTATTTTCTGTAATTTTATTTTTCTGAGCTGTCATATGCTAATTATATGATATCGATTGATAATAAAATTAGAAAAATTGTACCTTTTATCAACGTGCTGGTGAGGAGGGCTTCCTGTTCCTTTCCATCTTATATTTTGTACATTCTGTTAATCAAGTAAAACTAATTTCAGATATATTCCTGGTTTTTTTAGATGGTTGTCTCCCTTGGTGCTGGTCCATGGGATGCTCTATTTGGTGGAGGTAATATACCTGCATTTGTGTTGGCATCCTTGTTTGCTCTGGCAGGTGGTGTTATTGCAACTCTCAAGCTGCCACATCTTTTGAGCAATTCATTCCAATCATCGGGCTTTCATTTTGGCTAATGGACTACAGACATCATTATGAGGATAAACCAATCTGTATATTGTTATCAGAAACGACAGGAGCATTCCTCAATGATTTTCTTCGAGAGGCCTATCAGCCATTTCACAAGGGATGATTGGCATCTTTTGTTCTGGTTTAAGACCCCTTGGAGACTGATTATTCTTCCAATATATCGTATGTATACTTTTACATAGAAAAGAGTATTGAGTTTTCTTATTCAAATTATTCATTTTTCTTACCCTCTGCGGGCATTTGTATCTTATGTAGAGTGTAAATCATCTTTTATATGGGAAAGCTAATACGTGCACAACATGATTAGCACAAGGCATATTCTGCCTTTTACTTAAAAGTTCTGATTACATTAATGTCAAGTTTTGAGATCGTACTGTATGTTGCTTCTCACATTTAAGTGATAGATAGAGTTTGTACTATGATATAGTGTTGACGGTCCCATTATGTTGAAAGTTGTATGATAGATCATGTTAGAGTTGTTTGCCTTATTTCCTTGTCTAAGCTCTTTCTATTGTTGTGATTTTACACAATGTATAAGCCATCGTGGGCAAGCAGCTTAGCTTAAAATTACTTTTGTCACGGAGGGAGTGACACACTTGGGGTATGTTTAGTAGTGTAGCGATTAAAAGTGTTTGATAATCAAATCACCAATTTATAGGAATCATTCACTTAAAAACATTTCGCATTTAGTAATTTTCACTTGCACAGCTATGGCTACTTCAGTCGCAGCAGTACCTTAAATCCCGAATAGAAAGCAAAGATGTAAAAAGAGGCAACGAAAGAGGAAGGTGAAGTTGAGTACCGCAGCATGAACCGAACCTGAAAGTTTCAGCATGACGTGCTGCAATATATCAAAATATGTTGCTGACTTTAGCCTGGGCGTGAAAATATGAGACGTGTGATGTTGAATAGGCCATTTATTGTTATGCAGGAACCTGGCTTTCTGTTATTGAGCTTGGGCCGACCTAGAATGCCGCCGGGCCATTTCAAATTTTGAAGTGGGCCCGCTTGTCTTATGATAGAAACATATTTCGAAATTGAAATCTTTGTTTATTGTACAATACATACTCCTTTTCCTTTCCTTTCCTTTTCTTTTTTTTCTGGGCTTTTGGATGGCGGGTGCTGACAACACGTTCAACGATGAATCTAAGCTTTGTAGCGGTCTATGTCGGTAGACAGGAATAAAGAGTTTGCAATTTCGATTATTTTTGTACGTGTATGATGTGTTATCATCTTGAATTTGATAATATAATTTGAAGCTAGCTGTGTGTGCATGCAACCTTCAAATTGTATAATGTGTAGAAGAACAAAGTTCTAAATTGTTTATAACTAAAAGTAGTATATGCATTGCTTAATTTGCTAGTTAGAGATGTGGGGGTTGCTTAGGAACCTAAAGTTGTTAAAGCTGGTCTATTAGTCTGTATTTTGCCAAGTTGGGAATAACATATTGATTTTACATTTGACAACCATTATTGTCCTCTCATCTCATTTCATCACACCTGAAACCACAATTTAACGTTATTACTTAATATTACCACGCACTTAAAAAAGTATGAGAAACTAACAGTGGCTGTAATCAAAGTGCAGGACTTGAAAGGCAAAGAAGCACATGCTCCCTTTACTTTGAGAAATTTGTCTTCGGACATTGAGGTAAGAGATCTATTACTTGTCTACACACTAATTGAACACAGCAGGAAAACAAACTTTTTTTTGCTTTTAATTTAGTACAATAAATAAAGATATTCCAGAAAACAAAAATATTTCTAATGGTTGTTAGCAGGTCAGTTTTAATTCATAGAATCTCTCCTATATATCTCCAGGCTTATTTTATGAAATATATATAATATGTAAAAAAACAAAAAGATTTAATATATCACGAAATCTCCTCAAAAGTAATATTATAATTGGCAATGGGCTAACTTCGGATTATAGAAGTAGAAAAAGCAATAACAACAAAGGATATATATAGATATAGGTGTGGTTACAGTAGCTAAATCCAGGTTTTATTTTATTTTTAAAATTTCCTCTCTCTCTCTAAGCATCGCATTCGCTGCTACATCTACAAACAAGAGTAACAATAGTGCAGTGAGCAGATGGACGAATCCAAAGTACATACGCAGAAGAATGGACGGTAGTGATGAATGGGCCATGGTCTTTTTGAGAAAAGTAGAGCATGGCCACGTGGAGGGAATTAAAATTATAAAAACATAACTGGACCAGCGGTTGACAAATCACTATCAAAATGCATTTTTTTCGAATGGCCCAATTTCTTCTTCTTTCTTTTTTTTTTTTAAAAAAAAATTATACAAATATAAAGAATAAAATCACATAAGAATTTAAAGAAAGTGTGTGCCATGAAGCTAAGAATGGCACATGGGATCACCTTATGCTCTACACACCACAACAGAGAAGCAAAGAGGACTCGGCAGCATGTGAAAGCAGAAATTAGTTCGGGTCTTTTTTATTTTATTTTCTTTAAAATATAATATTAATTTTGGTAAACTTGCTTGATATTGTTATTATTATTTCAGAAAAGTATGATAATAAAATTTATTTAAAAAAAATAATAATAAGAGAGAGAGAGAGAGAGAGAGAGAGAACATGGATCCACCCAATTCCAATGGGGTAGGGTTGAGCTTCCAACTAATAAAGTCATGTGATCCATAGAGAGTTGGTTTGTCTTCTGGCATATTTTAAAGCAGTATTTTAGTGGGACCCACCGTTCCTTCTGACCCATCAATCACCAATATGCAGATTAATGGGCCCTACTCTTCACCATTTCTTTTTTAGATACATCCCCGCTACTTGCAGCGCCTTTTTTATGATTTTCCCAAAAATGAAAGAAAATTTCCATTCCATGCATGCACTGCTGCATCAATCAGCAAAATCTATGACCCAACTTTCTCTTTAAATATAGTATGTCTATGTATATTGGTATTGATATTGGCAGCACGCATCGATCCGTGCATGCGCAGAATATATATGGGCGGAATTAGGGTTTTGAGGAATGTTTTGAGTGGGCAAGATATTATTGTTAGTTAACAGAAGAAGAGAAAGGAAAAGGGCGATAAATGAATGAATGATTATGATGGGATCAATGAGCTTAATTTCCTTTTCTTTTCCCATGTCCAAATCTTCACCTTCAATTCAATCACTACCCGAAAGAAAGACTAATGGGAAACTTGCAGCATCAGATATGAATTTTCTGGGTTTTGTATGTTTGTGGCTAAATTAGCTATTTTGAGGGCCATATGTTGGAGACTTAATTCTTTTCATGGGACCTATGTGTCTCTTTTCTTTTCCTGCTGTATGACAATTTCATAAAGAGAGGTTAAGGGAGGGGAAAAGCAGCAAGGAAAAAAGAAAAAAAAATAGTGGAAATATATTGCATTGGAGTCGTTCTTCTTGTGTTGTAAAGCCCTGAAATTGCTTTTCCACTATTCACTTGTACATCATTTATCTATCTATCTATCAATTTGTCAAAGTGAAAAGAACAAAGTTACATTGTACCAAAGGTAACTTAATTTT